>PYDT01000215.1:0-12500 GCA_004837865.1 Musa balbisiana
TGTATCAGTTGATGATGCCATGTTGAGCGCTAAAACATGTGAAGTTGTATGGCTAACCCAAAACGAAAGTTTCGTAGGGGACTGGAGCAGGCTACCATGAACAAAAGATCTTCTTTCTAAAGAGATTCGATTCAACGTATTAATGGCCAAGGTTCCAATATTGAAATCAGTCATAGGTTTTTCCCCTACTTGGTCCGTGTCAACAAACATTCGAATACCTCGACTTTTTTAGAACAGGTCCGAGTCCAAATAGCACAATGAATTCGAAGCACTTCTTTTACATTACACTATTCGGACAGCTCAGGACTCGACCGTATGATAGTAATACACCCAGGATTTCCAATCCTAGCATGACAAGGGAGGGAAACTGATACTCATTTAAAGTGATTAAACAGAATTCCCATAACTCGATCTCAATAGATACATAGATTCTGTGGAAAGCCGTATTCGTGAAAGTCGTAGTACTGCTTGGAGGGAGATTCTTCTCTCTTGCGAGAATCCACCCTAAATAGGGGTGGTCAAAAAGCCAAAATAATAATTCGTTTTTAGCCCTTATCAAAAGAAAAACGGATTCTTGAACCTCTTTCACGCCCATTGTCACGTCGGGTACTGCAGAGAAAAAACCTGGTCAAAATCCGATCCATTTAATTGTTATCCGTAATCGATTAGTTAACATGTTGGTAACCGTATTCTGAAACACACGAAAAAAATATTGGCTTATCAAATTATATATCTATCGAGCCATGAAAAGATTCAACAAAGACATAAACCCATTCCACTATCGTTTACGTCAGCATACTGTGAGTAGACTCCCTATATCGCCAGTAAAAGCAAGACGTGTAGCGGATCGCCCCATCAAGTTTCCTAATGAACATAGATCTACATAAGGAAAGCACTTGTCCATTCGTTGGTTATTAGGGCATCCCGAAAACGTCCCGTGTCGAAATATGGCTTCAAATTAAGTTCCGACTTAGTAGATGCTGCCAAATGTAGTGGCGAATGCCTACACGCAAAAGACGAGACCAGAAATGCAGAGGCAAATAGACTTTGCACATTTTCGTTAATCCTGCCTCAGGATCTATATAGACACATGATCCATCCATCCGATCCGGAAAGAATCAATAGAAAAGACGTTCGTACGATATCTTTCTCTGTAAACAAACCAGAAGGCACAAGAAAGATGGAAACATAATCATGATCAACACGCCCTCCGGGGGCTTGCTTGAAGATAAGAAAGAGAAATCGTATATGGCATATCATGAATAGGGTGCTCCTATTCATTGTGCTTCCGTAAAATCCATTCCAAAAATGAAAGTATAAACAATTGGGACTTTTTCGAGATTGGATGCATTTACTAGATCATGATCTGCTGGGCCTGTACGGAATGGAAAACTTCATTCATCGATTCTACGCGAATTTTTATGAAAGCGTTTCAATTTCTCTCTTCCATGGAAGTTTCATTTTCCGAATGTTCCTAATTTTGTGGCCCTAATTCTTCTCGATATCGATTCCCCTCTTATCAAAATGATAGACCTTGTTCTATTTCATCTCTCAACAAGTTTATTAATACATAACGGCCCTATTGGGGGGGTTCGATGGAGCGAAACCCTATATTAGCTTTTCGGGAAATTCCAAAACGAACAATTTCACGAAATCTTTCATGTCTTATTTTCTATGTTCAAACTCTATGTATTCCTCTATCCGTAGAGTCATTGATGTACAGACATGGCTAACAAGTTTTCTGGTTATTCGTATTACAGCTACTCCGAGGATATGTTTTCATGTGTGCTAACGTATTTAATAACTACTTTTTGCTCCATTGTTTCGTTTATGTTCCTACTACCTATTATCGGCAGACCAAGAGAGATGTCGTCTAATGATGCTACTATGAAATATTTACTCATGGGTGGGGCAAGCTCTTCCTATTCTGGTTTCCAGGGTTTCTCTGGCTATAATGGTTCATCTGGGGGGGAGATTCGCCTTGCAGAAATAGGGCATCGGTCTTATCAATACCCAAATGTATACTCCCCAGGAATTTCAATTGCGCTTATATCCATCCTGTAGGAATTGGGTTCAAGCTTTTCCCCAGCCCCTTTTTCATCATGACTCCTGACGTATACGAAGATGCGGTCGTTCGACAATTCCTACCTCTATTCGATCTCTGAGATTTGGATTTTTCAAAACCATAGACATGCGAAGGAATGCTATCCACTCGGCCAAGACATACTTTTACCAAAAGTTCTTTGTGATCTTTTTGTTTCAAATAACAATTACAGTGAAGCAGGGTCAGGCCAACGAATCGCGTTTTTTATAAACAATCCATTTTGCAAGTTCGTAGTACGGGTAGTGCCTACAACGGATCGGCCAGACGATACAAGGCTGAATTATCGATTAGATGCTACATAAGTTGGTTCTCCTCCTTCATAAGCACGAGTGTTAATAGGAGCATCTTTGACCAAAAGGACACCCGAAGATGAGCATCCCTCCTGCTTTGAGACCGATCAAAATCAGCTGGTTTCTATTCTCAATCTTTCTGACTTGCTCCTACGAACCAAGGTCGAAAGGATTGAAAATGCCGGCCTTCACACCACTGATAGGATTCCTCGAAAATTAAGGATTAGTAAATCCCTTTTTAGAACCATCGAATGGCATCGGTCTATACATACGCTAGGAAGTTAATCCAAAAGGAAAGAATAAGAGTTCATTCTTCTTTTACTCATTAGAGCCGTGGAGATGATGAAAGTGCGCATGCACGGTTTTTGAATGAGATAAAGAATTAGGAATCCTCTTGTCGACTCTGACTCTCCCACTCCAGTCGTTGCTTTTCTTTCTGTGACTTCTCGAAAGTAAGCTGCTTCATCAGCTTCAAGTCAGCCACCGCGAATTTCGATATTCCTGTTTATTCTCATCAAACGAATGGCAAGCCCTTCTTCTGGAAATCCTAGCTATTCGTAGCAGATATTGGGGAATCTCATTGCTATTACTCAACACATGTCAACGTATGCTTGCATATTCGTCCCATCGTCAAATCGGAAATATGTAATTAGTGAATAATTGGTGGATACTCAAATGATTGATTATGCATCATGATAACTTATTGCTGTTTCTATTCTCCATGAATCTAGGACTGTGCTTTGCATTGGGTATTTGGTCTACGTACCGGAACTGATACTTCGGATTATCAGGATTATACACCGAAAGAATCCTTTTTGGCTCTCTCTTCAGCCCTATGTCGCTTATCTTCCCTATGAGTTCCTTCCTCCACTGCATGTTTTTTCGGTAAACCCACTATTCGGTGGAAGGGCAGCAGCCCTATAATTTCTTGGTTTCATAGACTCTTCGACGTTTTTGTTGTCTATCTACATTATCAAAATATCAAGTTATTAAGGACTGACGACATCAAGAATACCCGCCTTACGTTCGGAAATTATATAAGATCTCCTTAAGACAAACAATTTTCCATCGAATTGAATTATACTGTATGTGTGATAGCAATCTACCTATCCAGGAATACATGAACCCAGTCTTGCAATTGCTCAGGATACCCTCTTTTTTAGCTGTCTAGTCTTTTCTTAGTTCAAGATCCCTCTTACAACTGGAATAAAGAAATATGTATATCTGTTCCGCCAACCCAAAATGAATGGGCGGTTTATAACTATTAATCATGGATCGCTCGATATCAATATAAGTTCATTCCATACATACCGTACCAAACCGGAATAGGGTTTATGTAATTCATTATTATGAGGATGGTTCATTCGACGTATGTAATAGATACTAGTTTCATATGGGACTCTACGGTTCCGTTACATTCTATTTATATTAGGAATAGGCGTAATCGGACCTGCTTTTGACATCTCTATCGTATTTTGTACCATATTCACTTCTTTTTTGGCTTCTATTGAAAATCGAGAATAGTTGATTTTACTCTTTTTGATATATATAAGTATCCTCCGATAATTTCAAATCGACGCAATTTGATGGTCTGACCCCTTGGCCTATATGACTGAACCGATCGATAGAAATACTCCCCACTCCACCTTGTCCATATATTCCCTATATCCCATAAAAAAAAAAAAAATAGATAGTATACATATTCCATGAATACGATTCTCTTTCAAGAGCCTTGATGTGCAATGGTAGACAACGCGAGCCTCAAATCTCGTGCTAAAAGCGTGGAGGTTTCGATTCTCTTGCAAGGCATAATATTGAGAATGCTCCATTGAATGAGCAATTCAATAACAATTTCGGATCTAATCATATGATATACCGAGTATCTTATCTGTTGATACGAAGTATTCCGGCAATCCCCCGATCCGCCAGTCGGCTGTTTGAATTGGAATAGTTTCGGCAGGGTCACGAAATTTTGGGCTATCTTCGCTACTAATGAATGAGGATCCGGTTTGGAAATCGTCCTCCCCGACCCACCCCCGAGTATATGTTCAAGGGAACCACAGGGTGATTGAGTAAAAACCCTCTGGTAAAATACCACCATACCCATAACCCGCATATAAGTACATTCTATAGGTCCGTTTTTAGATTGGCAGACTTGACTCATTCCAGTGACTTTGGCACTGGACGTTCCTCAATGGATCGGTCGGTGAATAAGACAGACAAACGTCTGTTGGAGACAGACGTCTGTTGGCATTCCGGCTCCTTCTCCTTTCAGGCCTATCCGAAAGAGAATCCATACCTCTGGCGTGAATACTGAATAGGACGAACCGGCCTCCGTGGATATCTTTGCTTCGAACACAAAATTGAATTAGGCTCGTCAACCGGCATATGTATTATTCCAATGGGGATCTTTCAGTTGAGAAACCATCGACCTGATACGAAGAGAAAGGTCTATCTTGTTCTTTAGTTTATTCATTTAAACAATGATTCGGTTATTGGAGCAGTAGCAACACGCATTTCATCGACTGCGTATTTTTTTAATTTCCGATGCTTTTACATGTTTCATTAATGGAAATTGGGTTTTGATTAGTGAGTAATAGACCTCTTGTTGTTCGCCGTTCAAGATTCTTGTTTGAGCAGTTCAAGTATCATCCATACTATGTTTTTGATCTAAGATTTCAATTCTTCCATGTTTCAGCAGTAGCATCTGGTTCCATGTAGCTAGGTCCAAATATGGAAAAAAAATGTTTCCCCTGACTCTACCACCCGGCCAATCCTGTTCCACCTTAATCCTTTTTCATGATGACATATCTTACGGCTAGGATGGACATCTTTCTCCCGGTTACATAAGCAATGTTTCATTTCCTCCGAGTAAAAGCCATCCCTTTCTCAACATGTCTTTGTTATTTGATACAATAGCGTTTTCCGTTAGATAGGACGATTTGATAAATACTGATAGCTCTCGGATATAGTTATTCGAAAGGAAATATCCATTGATAACGGACATGCTTCTAACCATGCTCTGCGATGAATCACATTCGAGAGTACCTTTCTTGCGTTATTCATTGATTAACCAGCATTTATACATAGATGTAGAGGTTTGTTTGGGAAGTAATAAGCACCTTTGATACTCTCTTCATCTGGCAAAGCATTCTCTGCTCGACGTGAAACACAGAGACAAGGGCTGATCTTGATAGAAAAGAAATGGTCCGCATGGTCCCAAATGAAGGCTTACATCGAAAAAAGCCTGTTTCTTTGGAAATCCGATCTCGTGTCTGTACTGCATGGTTCACATCTGCAAGAACTCCGAACATTCTCTTGAAGCTCATCGCTTCAGATAAAAGGTCCGCGTGCCCGCGATCCGATAAGAAAAGTGGCTTTTCAATACAATCACATAGTTTCCACAAGGGCCCATATTCTATGATCCCAAACTATGTGTCTTACTAAATGCGCTCCTTTTCTGTTCAGGTCGACGACCCTTCTCTTTCTTCAAACTCCGATTCGTATTTTTCACATAGAATCTCTGATCAACGATATAACCAAGATCTGTTTTGTCATCCTATCTAACTGTTTCGGACCGGGGAAGAGTAAGTGTCACGGTGGGTCCTCGATTATTATCAACCTGACTGCAATCTTTTTCTGTCCTTGAGGGTCCCCCAGAGCGCCTTCTACTCTAATAGGCCATGAACTAGATCAGAACATCTCAACGAATCTATAAGAAGTGATCCGAGTTTTTTTCATCAGTCCGGTTGAAGACCAAAGATCTTGAGCGAACCGTCCGGCAGAACAACTCAAAAGATAAAGAAGTATCGTAATTTCTTCATGCCGTTCCCAAGTTCGAGTATACCATTTGTACAATCAGATCCCCTCTGAAAAAGAGCTTCTTCAGATAGATAATAAGGACTAGTGTGCAATTACTTAGAAGTACATTTTGTGCAACAGCCCTTCCTATCGCTAGTAAAGGATCCCATGATCCGGACCGATTCTACCTGGATCGCAAATCCCAAGTTTGTCTATGAAGAGCTAATCTAATTGTATTAGTTTCTATAATGATTCTTCTGTGTATACTAATTGATAGTGGCCTCATTGATAAGTGTCTCAGATCTCGTACATTGGACCCATGTTATGGACCCCAATTCCGCCGTTAGGATGAAGCAATTTTCTTTTCAAGTGAATCCCTAGTAATGAAGATGAAAAATGCTTTCGTTGTTTGCGAATAAGAAGCCTTCGTATCTTAATGCATGTATTTAATTTATCGGAGCTCTTAGAGCGGGCCCACTTTTTGGGGAATATGAGTCGAAGCAATAACAAGAATATTTCTCTTTCACTCTTTCACAATCTCTGGAGAGATAGTTCTCTAATAGACCGAGGGATAAGTAATGTCTACCTCATTCATTACAATCAGGAATGTTTGGAATCCATATTATGCAAGGAGACAGTGCTTTTGCTAATTCGAATTGAAGGTGATATCAAATCGGTCCTATTTTCGGCGTCATCTACCATAGTTTAGTCAGCTCCGATCCATCATCATAATATATTCGTCACTATCATCAATATCGATATCGTCACTATCATCAATATCGATATCGTCACTATCACTATCATCCAAATCGATAATCATCATAAAAGAATCTTTAGGCTGTCATCCGGAACGTGTTCGGAATACTTAATGAAGACATAGGGTTTGTCTCTAGGTATTGACCAATAGGTCGTTCCCAGTTCCTCTAGAACCTATCATAAAATACTCCTAGAAGGGGATAGGGCTCGCGGAGCGACAGGGTTTTTCCATGAGATGGGAAATGCAACATAGCCCCACACGAGTTTTGTGAATAAGTAATGGCTGAAATGAGCAAAATAGCCGTCCTTTCTGCTACAACATGATCCTTGAATCATAAATTCATATAACTTGTCAACCTAAGTATCCGTAAGTAACTTGATCCCGGTTTTCATCATTTGATAACCAGTCAATTCTTTTGAATTAAATGATCCTAGGAGTCCGACTCATAGAATTTGATCAAATCCTTTTTTTCTGTCGTTAAGGGTGGAGAACTGAACCAACAGAATTCTCTTTCTTCATCATCAAATCGGCATCACCTGTTCGCGACCCAGGATCTATTTTCCTCCTCATCCAATCACCGTTCACCTTTTTTCTTTTGCTTATCAATAATAGATCTCGTTACTTGTCACTTAGATGTCCGTATCTCGAAAACGTGATTCGATTGATGGGCTTTGGTATGATACTTAGAGATTGATGGTATTTGGATATATACGTATGAGATCGCTGAGATTTATTATTCAAGTATATTTCTCCCTAAACGTATTGATTTGACCCCACAAGCGACATATATTGTTGCCACAAAGCAAAAGCAAAACCCGTATTTTCTTTCCAAGAATCTCCTGAATTGTTTCAGAACAACTAGAAAGAGATTCTTTCACCATAAAACAGAAAGAGTCGTTTCATCGGTGTAGGATAGCCCATCCACAGTTTCGCACTCAATCATGTAGGATGGAACACAAAGATTTGATCTTTTCTAACTCTGTCTGTAACTCACTCTAAGCTTGGGAAACAATAGAAGATGTATACTAACGGATATCCACAACAATAAGAAGGAAAAAATTGAATAGATGAACTCTCCACTCCCGAGATTTGTTGATCTCCAGATGTTTCCATATCAAGGGAACGGGTGCTCATTATTTTCGAGAATCATTCTTCGACAGAAAAGATTCTTTAAAACACTCCCTCGAAATCTCACTTATCAGAGTCCATTGTGGAAGAATCTTCTGAGGAATTGGCCATGATATTCTGCTCATGCATAACTATCATGAAAAATGGATACAATTTTAAAATTGATACAAATTTGTGACTGATACTTTAGTAATCGACAATGGTCTGAAAAGTATCTAAAAGGGTGACATTTAGATATTTGCACTCTGTCGAAGTAAGGAACCATGGCATATATGTTTGGAACGGATTCCATTTTGTTTGGAACAGATTCCATTTTGAGAGATTTGAAAAGCACTATCGCGTGAAAGGTTCTATACCTCTTCCTTTTCTCAACGCATTTCTTTAGAGAAAGACTCCGTTTTTTTTTTCCTCTTTCCGATGTAAATATTTCTAGAACAATGGAGTGTTAATCAACCATTGTTTTGAATGACTGAATACCGATGCAAGTTCTTCCTTCTGAATCAGATAGATTCATATCTGAAAGAGGCTGACAATAAGTTCTTCCAAAATTGACTCTTTGTTTCTTCTCTGTTAGAGGTTTGCAGAAATGTCTGCGATCGAGTAAATAGCTCTACGAACGAATGGCGCGGATCGAATTGGAAAACGGAAAGATTTGTACAAGTTATATCGGTTTTGGGCACCACTTGTGGAAAATCTTTAGGTCTGAATCTGTTAGATAACTGTGACTCGATTGTCTGAAATAGTCTCTCTCTCCAAAAAAAATATGTTTTTTTTTACCGACGCACGAAGAAAATATTTTGTTGCGAATGAACAAGGATGAGTTTGTCCATATGTAAGATCATAATTATTGTACTGGTCGTGTCCACATAAAAGGGATCCTTTTGTTACAATATAACCAGAAGTGATTTGGATGCATTCAAGAATCGAATTTCGATTTGCTTTATAAAAAGAAGATATCAATGAACTTCTATGAAATGGTTTCACGGGATTCAGCCAATTGTCTCGATCATGGAATATCATTGAGAAATAGGAATCCGTGTTATCAAAGGATTTCCTGCGATTATTTCCTAGTTATAGAAGGAGTCATCAATCCCTCTGTATCCTGTTTGAACAAAAATGGTATGTTTTTTCCTCCATTGAATAACGAATTCCGGCTTGGGAGTATCATGATCAGCCAATAAGAAGGTTCAATTTAGTCAAATAACGATTTGAACACCTATTGATTCTAACAACTGATTGCGGAGTTGATCATTCGACCTTCAATTCACGTATGTGGATCTGTACCTCCTGAATGGGGATATTCCCGATACTCACAAAAAAAAGGAAAAGGGGAAGGGACCTTTGAGCGCAAAAATGGAAGTGACTGACAAAAAGTGAAGTGACTTGACAAAAAGAAACGAAGTGACTTGGACAAAAGAAACGAAGTGACTTAGACAAATTTTGTTTGTCGATAGCCTCTGGACCAATCATCGAATCTGAGTACTACGTACCGTATCGAACCTAACTTGAAACTGTTCTTCTGTTCATAACGAAATGTTTCCTAAATGTTCCTGGAAAGGCTTGCTCTCATTGGACCATTTGTATCTATATACATCAGGATCCCGATTCATGGATCTCTCGGTTCGAGAAAAAAAGAGGATCAAACCATTTCTTCTGACTCTTTTTCAAATTCGATAAATGTTGGTTGATCGTATATTCATTATAGTTATATGATTCAGAGTATCATTTCCTATTTGATCCCTTTGAATTCCATATTCGAAGTTGCGAATCGGATCTATTCATTAAAAAGAATCGATTAGATACATTTCTTATGTACCCATAGGTGCTATCTTGGGTTTGAATCAGATTTCGGATCAATCTATATTGATTGACTGCCTCCATTATGTTGTTTTGCTAGCAATACCGCTGTTTTTAGTTTTGGATCTTCCGAATCATTCCCGCAGTAGATCCGGACCGATTTTTTTTTCTGATCCTTCGATAAAAAGATTCATTCTCTTCATAAAAAGAGGAGGTAGAACCAATAAAGATTTCTTTTTCGATTCATCTCTGGAGTTGAATACCTCATTCAAGAATTTTTTTTGATCCAACCCGTAGGAATCAATAGAAAGGCAAATCCCCTATGATACACCAGATCCGGCTCGGTTATTGATAGAGTGAATAGATCTGCCATTTCTTGAAATCTCTCTTGCTGATTCAAAATCGTGGTGTAACGTGTATCCCCTTTTGTTCCGGTCATGGAATAGATGAAATAAACAAAAATGGATTTTTTGTCAAAGAATCTTATTGGAACTGTCCATTCCGGTTCATCCTTCGGAACCATATCACATCCCGATCTGATGAAATAGGATGAATTGAGACGGTATTTTGTAAATACATAATTATCTGAATCTATCAACCAGTTCTTTATTTTCCAATCGCCTGGAAGGGACAAAAGAAACATCTTGTTTTTTCTTCAAAAATTTCTGATCTCTAGTGGACCTCTCAATAGGATTCGAACCCAGATGAAGTTCTGACCATCTGTCCAGAGAAAAAAGAACGAATTGATCTTGTAGGATTCCCAAGAAATTCGTCGATTTCTTCCGGAAGCAGATGATTATTCATCTGCTTCTCACGTTCCGTGAATAGCCGGGACATTGAGGAAGATCCAAAAAGGCATTTCGGGAATCGATCTGATTCTATCTCTGTTCGTTCCGTTTGAAGAAAGAAGGATCCCAAAGAATCGATCTTTCTTTTAGTTGCTGAATGTCTGTTTGATCGATCAATGTGGGATATTCTGAATCCTCTTTCTAATGGAATCGAAATGATCTATGTATTGATCAGCAAGATCCTTTCAATTGGCTAGAATCCCTTACTTGAACGAAAATAGATCTTGTGGAATCATATTGAATATTTGACAATACATTCCGTACCTTGCTAAAAAACCGATCCTTGTTTACCACCACACATTGTCTAACCAAATCAAATTCTCTCTCGATACTTTCCTCAAAAAATCCGATTCGTGCTGATTCTTCCCCCAACTAACGAAGAGATCTTGGCGGAATTGCCACATATGAATTGAACACCATTTTGCAAAGAAATACCCCACTTGTTTCTCGAGAAGAGATGGGAAACATGCTCAATATCATTGATTGAATAGTTGCCTCAGCTCCTTGTTGTTTGAAGAAACCCTCCCCTTCAATTGGTCTTTTTTCACGAAAAGCAGACATGAGATAACAAATCAAGTCTTTCCCTAAGATTTCGAATAGCTGTCCCAATTCAAGTTGATTATGTTTCGCTTCTTCCTCGGAGAAAGACGATCAAACAATTCCCAATCATGGTCCTTGCGGATCGGATCATCCGTATAGGATAAAAAAAGAAACTCCAGATATTCGCTATCTTTCTCTTTGAATGAGATCTTAATTCCAGCTACGGTTTCATTAGATATCTACAACTAGAATCCCTCTTTTTTCCGATCCGGTTCCTCCACCACCGCGAACTCCGGTTAGATTCAGGCATGATACACTTTTTATTTATTGGGAGAACCCAAGTACCTCTTGCGGATCCATGAAACCTCTCAGAAATCTTTTTCCCTTTTGGAAGATACAGGAACGAAAAATCACCTATTGATAGTGGAAGACCGAAAAGATTCTTCCAATGTCTCATTTCTGGGTCCAATGGAATTCATAGTTATAGGAAGAAGCTCCATCAAATAGAGATTTTTTCTTTCGACCATCTTTCGATTGTTAATACGAGATATAAGGACCGCTACTACAAGCAGTACTACACCTTTGATTACACCTTTGATCATGAAATATCGATTGCTTGTTGAACCCTGCGAATCACGTGAAAGTAGGGTACTCCAAATTCGGGGTCAAAAAGTTTCATAAAGCGTTCTTGATGGAAAAAAATGTATTTGATCCACGAATCTAAGAAATAGGAGAATTCTTGATCTCTCTCAATATCTCTCTCAATTCGACGATCCAGAATTTGAATTGATGTCGTCCCATAAATCCCTCCTAAAGATTTTATTTCAACTAAAGATTTTATTTCAATTGGAATTTGGTTATTTATACATTTACGATATACTTATTTACGATATTATTTACGATATACTTATTTACGATATACTTATTTATCGATATACTTATTTATACATTTACGATATAACTTATTTATACGATATACTTATTTATACGATATACTTATTTACGATATACTTATTTATACGATATACTTATTTACGATATACTTATTTACGATATACTTATTTATACATTTACGATATACTTATTTATCCGATATACTTATTTATACGATATACTTATTTACGATATACTTATTTATACGATATACTTTTTACGATATACTTATTACGATATACTTATTTACGATATACTTATTTATACGATATACTTATTTACGATATACTTATTTATACGAT
>PYDT01000215.1:15000-17500 GCA_004837865.1 Musa balbisiana
TGAGTACCTCTACGGGATAGACCTCAACAGAAAACTGTTGAGTAACGGCAGCAAGTGATTGAGTTCAGTAGTTCCTCATAGAAAATTATTGACTCTAGAGATATGGTAATATGGAGAAGACAAAATTGTTTGAAGCACGCACAGAACCGGAAGCGCCCCTTGTTTCAAAGAGAGGAGGACGGGGTTATTCACATTTAATTTGATGGTCAGAGGCGAATTGAAAGCTAAGCAGTGGTAATTAAGATCCCCCCGGGGAAAAAGAGAGATGTCTCCTACGTTACCCGTAATATGTGGAAGTATCGACGTAATTTCATAGAGTCATTCGGTCTGAATGCTACATGAAGAACATAAGCCAGATGACGGAACGGGGAGACCTAGGATGTAGAAGATCATAACATGAGTGATTCAGCAGATTTGGATTCCTATATATCCACTCATGTGGTACTTCATCATACGATTTATATAAGATCCATCTGTCTAGATATCATCATATACATCTAGAATATACAATGGAAGCCACCTATTGGAAGAATAAGCTTGTACATTTGGGAAGGGTGATTGAGAAAAAAAGAATCATCTACTTCAAACAATATGCCCTTAAGTACGGTCATACATAAGATGAAAGAAGGAACACTTGGAAAGGGTTGACAATTAGCTAGAGCTGCAGTGCGTGGCGAAACGGATTGCAAAAGAGGCGGCTACATCAATCTGACTATCTTGATGGAGAGGGTAAATCGGCTACATCAATCTTACTATCTTGATGGGGAGGGTAATCGGCCACATGAATCTTACTCTCTGGGGAGAGTCTGTTTGATATCCAAAAGCAGCTTAGCCACAGTTGGACAAGTAGGTAATGATGGGCCAAAAAGGTTTGGTTAGAGCCGGATCTAAGTGTTGGCTAGGGCTAGGTAAGTGTCCTGTAGTTAGAGGAGTGGTTTATAACCCAGTAACCATACCCATGGGGGCGGTGAGGGGAGAGCCCCTATTGATAGAAAAAAACCCACAACCACTTGAGCCTTGGGGTTATCCAGCACTTGCAAGAGGAAGTAGGAAAAGCGAAAGAGCTCGTTTTTGAGTGTTCTTCTTCGTCGCAGTAAATAGGAATATTGAAAATAGAATTTTTTGAATTTGAAAAATGTGATGGGCGAACGACGGGAATTGAACCCGCGCATGGTGGATTCACAATCCACTGCCTTGATCCACTTGGCTACATCCGCCCCCTTTTCTAGCTAAAGGATTTTATCTTTTTTCCATTCATCATTATTGTATTTATTCTTACCTCCATACTTAACTTAGATCGAGATATTGGACATAGAATGCCAATCTTTAAAATAAAAAATGTAAAATATAAATTAAATATAAAAAAAATTGAAATTGAAAAATAATTTTTTTTTGTTAAAAAAAAACCCTTTTGTAGCTAACCATTTATCGGAAAAAATGGAAAAACTCAACATGAGGAGGAGAAAGAAATAATAGTAACTTGGTCTCGGCCGCATCTCACCATTATACCCACAATGATTGGCCATACCAATCGCTATTTCATATGGAAAGGAACATTTACTATTTATATACAGATCGTATGGTAGGTCACAAATTGGGAGAATTCGCGCCTACTTTTACTTTTGCGAGACATGCAAGAAACGATAATAAATCTCGTCGTTAAGTTAATTTAAAGTTCATTTTAATATTAAATAAAACATTTTAATATTAAATAAATAAAACAAATAAATAAAACATTTTAATATTAAATATAAAAAATATAAAATATAAATTAAATATAAAAAATTGAAAATTGAAAATAATTTTTTTTGTGAAAAAAAAAATAAAGTATCAAACAAAGTAGCAATACCCCATGTCTTGCTAAAGCAGACATGGGGTATTGCTACTTGTTTCAACGATTCGTATACACTAAGACACAAAATCTATCCATTTGTAGATGAAACTTCGACAGCAGCTAGGTCTAGAGGGAAGTTGTGAGCATTACGTTCAGCATTACTTCCATACCAAGGTTAGCACGGTGATGATATCAGGCCCAAGTGTTAATGACACGACCCTGACTGTCTAACTACGGATGGGTTGAAATTGAAACCATTTAGGTTGAAAGCCATGGTGCTAATACCTAAAGCAGTGAACCAGATACCAATTACAGGCCAAGCAGCCAAGAAGAAATGTAAAGAACGAGCAGTTGTTGAAACTAGCATATTGGAAGATCAATTCGGCCAAACTAACCATGAGCAGCTACGATATTATAAGTCCTTCCTCTTGACCAGAATCTGTAACCTCGCCGGGTTCCCTTTGGCTCGCCCAACTGCTGTCCTCAGGTGTGTGTCCCACACAGTGGGTGTTCCCTGGATCAAACTAGAGGTTACCAAGGAACCATGCATAGCACTGAATAGGGAGCCGCCGAATACCCCAGCTTACACCTAACAATGGTGAAATGGAGTGCATAAGGATGTTGTGTTTCTGCCTGGAATACAAATGCATGAAGTTGAAAGTACCA
>PYDT01000215.1:20000-47282 GCA_004837865.1 Musa balbisiana
CCACAATGACTGCAAAACCTTCTGATATCATCTGAGAAAAAAAATGGGAATAAAAATAATTGTTGTGCCAACGAATCGATTTTGGTAAGAATCATTAACGAATAAATCAAATAATTTTGTTGATACATTCGAATAATAAGCGTTTCACAAGTACTGAACTAAATTTATTGCCATAACCCCCAAAATTAACGGGTTCATAAAAAATTGAAACTATTTAAACCCTGATCATAAGCAAATACGTAATATACTCCTGAAAAAGAAGTGGATATAGAAAGTATTGTTGCCGAGATCTATCTTTTTCTAAATATCCTTGTAATTCTTCCATTTACATTTCCACTTGAAGCAGGGGTAGGAGGCATTTATTGGGTTATCAATGATACATAGTGCAATATGGTCCAAAACAGGGTATTTGTATTCTATTATGTATATAGAATACAA
Organism: Musa balbisiana; assembly: GCA_004837865.1. Classification (NCBI taxonomy): domain Eukaryota; kingdom Viridiplantae; phylum Streptophyta; class Magnoliopsida; order Zingiberales; family Musaceae; genus Musa; species Musa balbisiana. The sequence continues at coordinate 20,439 of PYDT01000215.1, forward strand.
TAGTAATAAAAATATATACCCCGAAAAGGAAACAGGGAGTCCAATCAATAGATCTTTTTATTCTTTTTTCTATCGAATTGGTTTCTCTTCGTTGTTTATCTTCGTTATAATTACAAGAGGATAACAAACCCTTTATTTTTGCACCCGATCGCTCTTTTGACTTTGGAATTTTATTCTCTTTATCAGTATACTGTTTCTTCTACACATCCGTTTCTAATCCATAATAAAGAATAGTTAGGATTCATTAAAAAAAAAAAAAAGGAAAAAGAATCAATGGTCCACCCACAGGAGAACTCACCCTTTCCCGTATCAGGCACTAATCTATTTTTAACGTCTAATTAGATCGGGTAATCGTTCAATTCAAATTAAGAACATAAGCTCGTTGCTTTTTGTTTTACCAGAATTGGAACCATAGGCTCTATCCATTTATTCACTAGACCCAACTGTAAATGTGAATTTGTTTTGTCCCCTTCCCTTCCAAAAATTTTTTATTTTTGTAGCGATCCAGTAAGGATAAACTAAAATAAAAGTTCCACTTTCATTTTAATTTGTAATTTTTTAATAAAATAAGAAATTTATTTTTATTTTTATTACGACATGCTACTTTTTCCATTCATTACCTTTGAGGATCAGTCGTGGTCTTATAGACTCTACCAATAGTCTGGACGAATTTGTTGCTTCATCCAAATGTGTAAAAGATCATAGTCCGCAATTTAAAAGCCGAGTACTCTACCGTTGAGTTAGCAACCCGAATAAAATAAAATAAATAGGATATGTAGATACGATCAAAATGAAAAATAAATTAAATTGCACTGCACGACCCCATCAAAACATTGAACTAATAATAAATAAAAAATGTAAAAATAAATAAAAAATGTAAAAATAAATAAAAAATGTAAAAATAAATAAAAAATGTACAGATCATATTTAAAAACACCAGATTCCTAAAAGAGATGCTCAAATTGTGACAGACCCACCAGTTTTTTATCAATTTTTTTATTTTTGTTAAGTTAAATTCCAAAATACGTCTTATATGACAGTAAACCCAACAATGCAAAACCCATTATTTGAGTAAAAGTGAAGTGAAAACCCAATATGGGGTCTGGATAAAGAGATTTATTTATCTATAATCAATTATATTTGTTCGATACACCATTGTCAATATGAATGCAATGTTGAGAAAACAAATAACAAATAAAGTAAATAAAATAAGGATTTGTATTGGGTTGGCACAACATAAATAAGAAATTTATTTTTATTTTTATTTTTATTACGACATGCTACTTTTTCCATTCATTACCTTTGAGGATCAGTCGTGGTCTTATAGACTCTACCAATAGTCTGGACGAATTTGTTGCTTCATCCAAATGTGTAAAAGATCATAGTCGCACTTAAAAGCCGAGTACTCTACCGTTGAGTTAGCAACCCGAATAAAATAAAATAAATAGGATATGTAGATACGATCAAAATGAAAAATAAATTAAATTGCACTGCACGACCCCATCAAAACATTGAACTAATAATAAATAAAAAATGTAAAAATAAATAAAAAAATATTTTATGATCAATTATACAAAATAAATAAAAAATGTAAAAATAAATAAAAAATGTAAAAATAAATAAAAAATGTAAAAATAAATAAAAAATGTAAAAATAAATAAAAAATGTAAAAATAAATAAAAAATGTAAAAATAAATAAAAAATGTACAGATCATATTTAAAAACACCAGATTCCTAAAAGAGATGCTCAAATTGTGACAGACCCACCAGTTTTTTATCAATTTTTTTATTTTTGTTGTTTTTTCTTTTAATTAACTCGAAGTTTTTTCTTTAAAAAATTCTGCCTTACTTAAAATATCATAAACAGTTCCTGTAGGTTGAGCGCCCTTTTCAAGGAAATATAGAATAGCGGGAACGTTTAAATAAGTTTGATTCTTTATCGGATCATAAAAACCCACTTTTCGAAAATCTCTTCCTTCTCTTCGGGATCGAACATCAATTGCAACGATTCGATAGATGGCTCATTGGGATAGATGTACATAAACAATCCCCCCCAGAAACGTATAGGAGGTTTTTCTCCTCATACGGCTCGAGCTCGAGAAAAAATTATTTTAATTTCGGTATATCTTTCTGTATATAATATCAAATAGTAAACACAAAATAATGACTCAAATCATAGTCTAATTCATTATTATTATTTTGTTCTTCCTAAAAAAAAAAAAAAAGAAATTTCATTCGTACTCATAACTCAAGTTGGGTAATTCTGACAGAATTCGAAGGGAAATCCTTAGACATTTATTGAGCCGTCTCTAACCTCTTTTGTTTGTCTCATCTCGAATCTATTTTTATTCCTGATTCTGATCCAATTTTTGAGACAATTGAAAATAGTGTTTCCTTGTTTCGGAATCCTTTATCTTTGCTTTGTAAAATCATTGGGTTTAGACATTACTTCGGTGATCTTTACTCCTTTCAAAAGGGCAGCAACATACCTTTTGTTTTTTTTATTTCTTTCTATAGAAAATGGTGGATGTAAAAATCCACAGTGGATCATGTCCTTCAAGTCGCACGTTGCTTTCTACCACATCGTTTCAAACGAAGTTTTACCATAACATTCCTCTAATTTAGAATTCAATTTAATTTCAAACCGCAATGGAATTGATTTAATATGTAATCATGAATAGTCATTGGCTCGATGGGAACAACGGGAACTATATAATAGTCTATACTTTATACCTATGGATAGATAAGTATTGTATTTATCCGGAGAAAGCTCAGCAGGGATCCAATTTCTTTAACTCGATATTCTATCATATGAATGAAACGTATTTCTAAGAAAGATGCTTGCTTAAGACTTATTTACTTTACATCTCCAACAGATTGTTCGGGACGATCAATCATGAAATGCAGAATCTATTTTTCTAGAACAAAAAAACTATAAACCTCAAATCCTTTAATTTAATATATTTCCAATCCCGGAAAAAAATCAATTATTAGTCAAATAAACTGTTCCAATGACCAAAAAACAAAAAGGTCGTAAGTTTCTAGATACTATTGATTTATCATATTTCTTCGAGTACCAACCAAGAGTTCATAAAAAATGTTTTAAAAATCTCCGACTTCAGCATCATGACTGGAACTATGTTTTCTAGTCATGACTAAACTGGATCTCTAATTCAATCACCAAGTCGACGCAATCACAATGAGTAGCTAAAAATTTTTAGCAGATATTTCATTCCCTAAGGAGACATAAATTTTACCATGTTCAATTGAATTATCAATTGGTTTTCTTTTAACCAAAGAAGTAAATGGATTCTAAGAATCCATTCTAAGAATCCATTCTAAGAATCCATTCTAAGAATCCATTCTAAGAATCCATTCTAAGAATCCATTCTAAGAATCCATTCTAAGAATCCATTCTAAGAATCCATTCTAAGAATCCATTCTAAGAATCCATTCTAAGAATCCATTCTAAGAATCCATTCTAAGAATCCATTCTAAGAATCCATTCTAAGAATCCATTCTAAGAATCCATTCTAAGAATCCATTCTAAGAATCCATTCTAAGAATCCATTCTAAGAATCCATTCTAAGAATCCATTCTAAGAATCCATTCTAAGAATCCATTCTAAGAATCCATTCTAAGAATCCATTCTAAGAATCCATTCTAAGAATCCATTCTAAGAATCCATTCTAAGAATCCATTCTAAGAATCCATTCTAAGAATCCATTCTAAGAATCCATTCTAAGAATCCATTCTAAGAATCCATTCTAAGAATCCATTCTAAGAATCCATTCTAAGAATCCATTCTAAGAATCCATTCTAAGAATCCATTCTAAGAATCCATTCTAAGAATCCATTCTAAGAATCCATTCTAAGAATCCATTCTAAGAATCCATTCTAAGAATCCATTCTAAGAATCCATTCTAAGAATCCATTCTAAGAATCCATTCTAAGAATCCATTCTAAGAATCCATTCTAAGAATCCATTCTAAGAATCCATTCTAAGAATCCATTCTAAGAATCCATTCTAAGAATCCATTCTAAGAATCCATTCTAAGAATCCATTCTAAGAATCCATTCTAAGAATCCATTCTAAGAATCCATTCTAAGAATCCATTCTAAGAATCCATTCTAAGAATCCATTCTAAGAATCCATTCTAAGAATCCATTCTAAGAATCCATTCTAAGAATCCATTCTAAGAATCCATTCTAAGAATCCATTCTAAGAATCCATTCTAAGAATCCATTCTAAGAATCCATTCTAAGAATCCATTCTAAGAATCCATTCTAAGAATCCATTCTAAGAATCCATTCTAAGAATCCATTCTAAGAATCCATTCTAAGAATCCATTCTAAGAATCCATTCTAAGAATCCATTCTAAGAATCCATTCTAAGAATCCATTCTAAGAATCCATTCTAAGAATCCATTCTAAGAATCCATTCTAAGAATCCATTCTAAGAATCCATTCTAAGAATCCATTCTAAGAATCCATTCTAAGAATCCATTCTAAGAATCCATTCTAAGAATCCATTCTAAGAATCCATTCTAAGAATCCATTCTAAGAATTCAGAACAAAAGAAAAGGTTGTTCTCTTTAAGATTTTTCCGTTTTATGTGGGATACAATGTGATACCATCTTTTGTTTCTGATGGAAACGATCTGGGACGGAAGGATTCGAACCTCCGAATAACGGGACCAAAACCCGCTGCCTTACCGCTTGGCCACGCCCCATTTTTCCTGTTTGGCACTAGTCAAGACTATTATTAGTATTAGTTATTCGTCAATCCCCAACCCCCCCCCCCCCCCCCACCAAAAAAAAAATACATAATACATAATAAAAACATATGGGATATTTTGTTTGTTGCTAGGATTCAACACATGTAGATTAGATATAGAATCAAAAAAATTAATTGATCATTACATAGAATTCAATTAAGATAATGTATGAAAGTAGAATTCCTTGTATTCTCATTTGAGAATGGAAGGAAGGATTTTTGATTTGGGAGAGTTCAAAAAAAAAAGAAGGATTTTTTGACTTGCCTTTTTCATTTTTCCCTTATAAAAATAACTCAATCAAAATAAAATTATCTAATCTACAAGAACGAAATGTTTGTTATGTTTAATATCTTTAGCTTAATCTGTATCTGTCTTAATTCTGTCCTTTATTCGAATAGTTTTTTCTTTGCCAAATTGCCTGAAGCTTATGCCGTTTTCAATCCAATCGTAGATGTTATGCCTGTCATACCTGTCCTCTTTTTTCTCTTAGCCTTTGTTTGGCAAGCTGCTGTAAGTTTTCGATAAAATCCTTAATACTTTGCCAAATCCATTCATGATTTATTCGACAAAAAAATTATAAAAATGGATAAGATCGGCTAAGTCTTACATTAGAATTATAAACCCTCGATTCAAAAATGGAAATTCTTGTATATTGAGTAACCGCGGAGATGAATTTTGATCAGTTTATTTACTCGTTCTGACCTTTCGGTGAGTAAGGAGTTTATTAGTTCTAGGTCCCCTACAATACCTAATTGTCGATATGACAAGAAAATTTTTGTGAGGAAGGAATCAAAATCTTATTACAAAGAAATTCGTAAAAGTGACTTTCTTTTTCTTTTCAAATCAAAAAACTTAATTTTGGGGGGTATGATGTCAAATCAAACAAAATAGTATATGTGATAAAAAGAAAAAATAGGTAATCTATTCCCTTTTTCTAAAATGATCTTATCTTGGAGATTGTGTAATGCTTACTCTCAAACTCTTTGTTTACACAGTAGTGATATTCTTTGTTTCTCTCTTCATCTTCGGATTCTTATCTAATGATCCGGGACGTAATCCTGGACGTGAGGAATAAAAAAATTTTTGTGAGGAAGGAATCAAAATCTTATTACAAAGAAATTCGTAAAAGTGACTTTCTTTTTCTTTTCAAATCAAAAAACTTAATTTTGGGGGGTATGATGTCAAATCAAACAAAATAGTATATGTGATAAAAAGAAAAAATAGGTAATCTATTCCCTTTTTCTAAAATGATCTTATCTTGGAGATTGTGTAATGCTTACTCTCAAACTCTTTGTTTACACAGTAGTGATATTCTTTGTTTCTCTCTTCATCTTCGGATTCTTATCTAATGATCCGGGACGTAATCCTGGACGTGAGGAATAAAAAAATTTTTGAGTTTTCTTTGTTTTTCTAATTTTTTCTTATTATTTTATCTATTCCATATATTCACTTTACCTATAAAAAATAAAGGAATCGAAATTCCTTCGAAATCGAAAGTATCAAGTAATAAGAGCGGGCGGAGAGAGAGGGATTCGAACCCTCGGTACGAATAACTCGTACAACGGATTAGCAATCCGCCGCTTTAGTCCACTCAGCCATCTCTCCCAATTTAAATAAAATTGAAATTTCAATAAAATTTCAAATGAAATTGAAATTAACTATTTCAATGAAATTGAAATTAAATAAAAAAGAAAATAATAAAAAAGAAAAAATTTTTTCTTTTTAAGATATTAATTATTAAGTTTAAGAAAGACATTAATATAATATTTTTATTAAGAAAGATATTAAACATTTTTATTTAAAAAGATATTAAAAAAGATATTAAACATTTTTATTAAGAAAGATATTAAACATTTTTATTTAAAAAGATATTAAACATTATAATTATAACATTATCATTAGAAATATGAAACATTCTATTAAAATTTCTAACTATAGGATAGATTTCATTACTAATTATAAAATAGATTTCATTACAGATGAAATTTAAAAAAATAAAAAGTGAATAATTAAAAATTTTAAAATAATTAAAAATTTTAAAATAATTAAAAATTTAAATTATTAATAAATTCTAATCTAAATTTAAAGGTTAAAGGAATTGAAATTTTATTTTCAATTAAAGTAAAGAAAAAACAAATTAAAGGTTTTTTTATGTAATAAAAAAATTTCTTAAATATTATAATTTAAATATTATAATATTATTTAAATATTATAATTTAAATATTATAATTTAAATATTATAATATTATTTAAATATTATAATTTAAATATTATAATTTAAATATTATAATTTAAATATTATAATTTAAATATTATAATTTAAATATTATAATTTAAATATTATAATTTAAATATTATAATATTATTTAAATATTATAATTTAAATATTATAATTTAAATATTATAATTTAAATATTATAATTTAAATATTATAATTTAAATATTATAATTTAAATATTATAATTTAAATATTATAATTTAAATATTATAATTTAAATATTATAATTTAAATATTATAATTTAAATATTATAATTTAAATATTATAATTTAAATATTATAATTTAAATATTATAATATTATTTAAATATTATAATATTATTTAAATATTATAATTTAAATATTATAATTTAAATATTATAATTTAAATATTATAATTTAAATATTATAATTTAAATATTATAATTTAAATATTATAATTTAAATATTATAATATTATTTAAATATTATAATATTATTTAAATATTATAATATTATTTAAATATTATAATTTAAATATTATAATTTAAATATTATAATTTAAATATTATAATTTAAATATTATAATTTAAATATTATAATATTATTTAAATATTATAATTTAAATATTATAATTTAAATATTATAATTTAAATATTATAATTTAAATATTATAATTTAAATATTATAATTTAAATATTATAATTTAAATATTATAATATTATTTAAATATTATAATTTAAATATTATAATATTATTTAAATATTATAATTTAAATATTATAATTTAAATATTATAATATTATTTAAATATTATAATATTATTTAAATATTATAATTTAAATATTATAATTTAAATATTATAATTTAAATATTATAATTTAAATATTATAATTTAAATATTATAATTTAAATATTATAATTTAAATATTATAATATTATTTAAATATTATAATATTATTTAAATATTATAATATTATTTAAATATTATAATATTATTTAAATATTATAATTTAAATATTATAATATTATTTAAATATTATAATTTAAATATTATAATATTATTTAAATATTATAATTTAAATATTATAATTTAAATATTATAATTTAAATATTATAATTTAAATATTATAATTTAAATATTATAATATTATTTAAATATTATAATATTATTTAAATATTATAATTTAAATATTATAATTTAAATATTATAATATTATTTAAATATTATAATTTAAATATTATAATATTATTTAAATAAGATTCGAAACAGGTATCTCCAATAGAAAGAAAACCTTACTTCTTTAATTTTGTACGAAAGGTTTATTCTCCCGGCCTGGTCCTAGTTAAGTACTGGCCGGGCCAGTACCTCTTTTTTTGTCCAGCTTCAATGACCCCTTCAGACAGACCGAGAATGCCAGCAATCCAGCAAAGGAAAAGTATAAGTATAACTTTATACCGTTTTTTAAATTTATATATGTTATTTAGAAAAGCTTTGTGCTCTTCGCCTTTTAAGTCCCTGGCTGGCGGGACTAAATATGTGTCAACGTTATAATTTGAATGCTATCTTGATTGCGTCTCACTCCCTTGTTCGACAAATAGTCCATTCATATACAATAATGTATATGTAGCGGGTATAGTTTAGTGGTAAAAGTGTGATTCGTTCTATTAACAACTTAAAAAGTTAAGGGGTCTCTCGGTTTTTTGCATACTCCGATCAAAAACTTTATTTCTTAAAAGGGTTTAATCCTTTACCTCTCAATAGCATATTTGAGGAAGAACATACATTCTCACGATTTGTATCCAAAGTCCAATTAGAAATTCTATTTTCGAAATTGAATAAGAAAATTGGATTATGTATATGGAGTCGTGAAACATAATTTTTTTTGAATTGGATCAATTCTTCCAATCGAATGAGTATGAATAAAGGATCTATGGATGAAGATACAAAAGTTTATTTCCAATCGTAACTAGATCTTCAATTTTGGTGTTGTAAAAGGGAAATTGAAGCCAAACAAGCTAGAAAAGGGTGGTTTTGGTTTACTAGAACCATCAGCATATTGTTTCAGCTCGGTGGAAACCAAATTCTTTTCCTCGGGATCCTGCGAGCGGAAATAGGGAACGAAGTAACTAGACTAGACGGATTTGGTATAATCCCTCTCCTCTAGAGGGATCATCTAGTAAGCGAGTAGTTTTGGATACATTCAGACAGAAAGGCTGACATAGATGTTATGGATCTAATTTTCTCTAGGAATACATCAATCTTCCATAAAGGAGCCGAATGAAATCAAAATTTCACGTTCGGTTTTGAATTAGAGACGTTAAAAGTGATCAAGCAACGTCGACTATAACCCCTAGCCTTCCAAGCTAACGATGCGGGTTCGATTCCCGCTACCCGCTCTATATTTCTTATCTCTATATTTCTTATCTCTATATTTCTTATCTCTATATTTCTTATCTCTATATTTCTTATCTCTATATTTCTTATCTCTATATTTCTTATCTCTATATTTCTTATCTCTATATTTCTTATCTCTATATTTCTTATCTCTATATTTCTTATCTCTATATTTCTTATCTCTATATTTCTTATCTCTATATTTCTTATCTCTATATTTCTTATCTCTATATTTCTTATCTCTATATTTCTTATCTCTATATTTCTTATCTCTATATTTCTTATCTCTATATTTCTTATCTCTATATTTCTTATCTCTATATTTCTTATCTCTATATTTCTTATCTCTATATTTCTTATCTCTATATTTCTTATCTCTATATTTCTTATCTCTATATTTCTTATCTCTATATTTCTTATCTCTATATTTCTTATCTCTATATTTCTTATCTCTATATTTCTTATCTCTATATTTCTTATCTCTATATTTCTTATCTCTATATTTCTTATCTCTATATTTCTTATCTCTATATTTCTTATCTCTATATTTCTTATCTCTATATTTCTTATCTCTATATTTCTTATCTCTATATTTCTTATCTCTATATTTCTTATCTCTATATTTCTTATCTCTATATTTCTTATCTCTATATTTCTTATCTCTATATTTCTTATCTCTATATTTCTTATCTCTATATTTCTTATCTCTATATTTCTTATCTCTATATTTCTTATCTCTATATTTCTTATCTCTATATTTCTTATCTCTATATTTCTTATCTCTATATTTCTTATCTCTATATTTCTTATCTCTATATTTCTTATCTCTATATTTCTTATCTCTATATTTCTTATCTCTATATTTCTTATCTCTATATTTCTTATCTCTATATTTCTTATCTCTATATTTCTTATCTCTATATTTCTTATCTCTATATTTCTTATCTCTATATTTCTTATCTCTATATTTCTTATCTCTATATTTCTTATCTCTATATTTCTTATCTCTATATTTCTTATCTCTATATTTCTTATCTCTATATTTCTTATCTCTATATTTCTTATCTCTATATTTCTTATCTCTATATTTCTTATCTCTATATTTCTTATCTCTATATTTCTTATCTCTATATTTCTTATCTCTATATTTCTTATCTCTATATTTCTTATCTCTATATTTCTTATCTCTATATTTCTTATCTCTATATTTCTTATCTCTATATTTCTTATCTCTATATTTCTTATCTCTATATTTCTTATCTCTATATTTCTTATCTCTATATTTCTTATCTCTATATTTCTTATCTCTATATTTCTTATCTCTATATTTCTTATCTCTATATTTCTTATCTCTATATTTCTTATCTCTATATTTCTTATCTCTATATTTCTTATCTCTATATTTCTTATCTCTATATTTCTTATCTCTATATTTCTTATCTCTATATTTCTTATCTCTATATTTCTTATCTCTATATTTCTTATCTCTATATTTCTTATCTCTATATTTCTTATCTCTATATTTCTTATCTCTATATTTCTTATCTCTATATTTCTTATCTCTATATTTCTTATCTCTATATTTCTTATCTCTATATTTCTTATCTCTATATTTCTTATCTCTATATTTCTTATCTCTATATTTCTTATCTCTATATTTCTTATCTCTATATTTCTTATCTCTATATTTCTTATCTCTATATTTCTTATCTCTATATTTCTTATCTCTATATTTCTTATCTCTATATTTCTTATCTCTATATTTCTTATCTCTATATTTCTTATCTCTATATTTCTTATCTCTATATTTCTTATCTCTATATTTCTTATCTCTATATTTCTTATCTCTATATTTCTTATCTCTATATTTCTTATCTCTATATTTCTTATCTCTATATTTCTTATCTCTATATTTCTTATCTCTATATTTCTTATCTCTATATTTCTTATCTCTATATTTCTTATCTCTATATTTCTTATCTCTATATTTCTTATCTCTATATTTCTTATCTCTATATTTCTTATCTCTATATTTCTTATCTCTATATTTCTTATCTCTATATTTCTTATCTCTATATTTCTTATCTCTATATTTCTTATCTCTATATTTCTTATCTCTATATTTCTTATCTCTATATTTCTTATCTCTATATTTCTTATCTCTATATTTCTTATCTCTATATTTCTTATCTCTATATTTCTTATCTCTATATTTCTTATCTCTATATTTCTTATCTCTATATTTCTTATCTCTATATTTCTTATCTCTATATTTCTTATCTCTATATTTCTTATCTCTATATTTCTTATCTCTATATTTCTTATCTCTATATTTCTTATCTCTATATTTCTTATCTCTATATTTCTTATCTCTATATTTCTTATCTCTATATTTCTTATCTCTATATTTCTTATCTCTATATTTCTTATCTCTATATTTCTTATCTCTATATTTCTTATCTCTATATTTCTTATCTCTATATTTCTTATCTCTATATTTCTTATCTCTATATTTCTTATCTCTATATTTCTTATCTCTATATTTCTTATCTCTATATTTCTTATCTCTATATTTCTTATCTCTATATTTCTTATCTCTATATTTCTTATCTCTATATTTCTTATCTCTATATTTCTTATCTCTATATTTCTTATCTCTATATTTCTTATCTCTATATTTCTTATCTCTATATTTCTTATCTCTATATTTCTTATCTCTATATTTCTTATCTCTATATTTCTTATCTCTATATTTCTTATCTCTATATTTCTTATCTCTATATTTCTTATCTCTATATTTCTTATCTCTATATTTCTTATCTCTATATTTCTTATCTCTATATTTCTTATCTCTATATTTCTTATCTCTATATTTCTTATCTCTATATTTCTTATCTCTATATTTCTTATCTCTATATTTCTTATCTCTATATTTCTTATTAAACGGAAATACCCACATTAATAGCAGGTCGGATTCCAGCATTGAATAGATCGGCAGATAAGAATATTTGTCCATCTGTAATGGAAATTACATTAGTAGGAATATAAGCTGAAACGTCTCCAGATTGAGTCTCAACTATCGGTAAAGCGGTCATACTTCCTTCACCTAAACTAGAATTTGATTTAGCGGCTCTTTCCAAAAGTCGTGAATGCAAATAAAAAACATCTCCTGGATAAGCTTCACGACCGGGAGGTCTTCTTAATAGAAGAGACATTTGGCGATAAGCTTGTGCCTGTTTGGAGAGATCATCATAAATTATTAAAGTATGTTGTCCACGATACATAAAAAACTCAGCCAGAGCCGCTCCCGTATAAGGAGCGAGGTATTGTAATGTAGCAGGTGAATCCGCCGTTTCGGCTACCACAATAGTATATTCCATCGCCCCCTTTTCCCGGAAAGTAGTCACTACCTGAGCCACAGAAGATGCTTTTTGACCAATAGCTACATAAACACATATTACATTTTGACCTTTTTGATTGAGAATCGTATCTGTGGCTACGGCTGTTTTGCCGGTCTGTCTGTCCCCAATAATTAATTCTCGCTGACCGCGTCCTATAGGGATCATCGAATCAATGGCAATAAGCCCCGTTTGAAGAGGCTCATATACAGAACGTCTAGAAATAATACCTGGGGCAGGAGATTCAATTAACCGAGATTCAGAAGCTGAAATTTCACCTCTCCCATCAATAGGTTTAGCCAGAGCATTTATAACACGACCCAAATAACCCTCACTCACAGGTATCTGAGCAATTCGTCCTGTTGCTTTTACAGAACTTCCCTCTTGTATCATCAAACCATCACCCATTAATACAACGCCAACATTATTTGATTCCAAATTCAGAGCAATGCCTATTGTACCCTCTTGAAACTCTACTAATTCACCTGCCATTACTTCATCAAGACCATGAACACGAGCAATTCCGTCGCCTACTTGAAGTACGGTACCGGTATTCACAATCTTTATTTCTCTACTATATTGTTCAATACGCTCACGAATAATATTACTAATTTCGTCGGCTCGAAGGGTTACCATTAGTGTTTCTTTATTCTTTTTAGGAAGGAAAAGAAAAAAATAATGCCTAAACTATAACTAAAAAAAGAAGGGCTAATCAGTTATTTCTTGCATGGCCCCGAGAATGCCAATATTAGCACGGATCGTACGGAAATGTAACTCGCTATTCAAGCAACTATTCAGAGTTCCTAGAGCTCCTTGTAAGGCTTGTTGGAAAACTCGTTGTCGGACCTGATTAATCGCTCTTTGTTGTTCAAACTGAAGGGTTTCATTTTTGTAATTTTCTAATTGTTCCAAACTATTACTAGTGGCATTAATCAAATTTTGTTTTTCTCGTTCTATTTCAGAGTATCCATTCATTCGATACTCATCTGCTTCCATTTCCACTTTACGTAAGCGAGCCCGGGCTCTTTCGAGCTGCTCAATGGCCCCTTTACGTAATTCTTCCGAATTTCGAATAGTATTCAAAATCCTCTGTTTTCGATTATCTAATAAATCATTTAATGAAAGTAGATTATCTTACCATTAATTTCAAAACTTCCATGATCTCTTCCCGAACCAAACATGAATCTTTCGATTCATTTGGCTCTCACGCTCAATTATTTATTTTATTTATCATTTAAATTTTTAGAATTCTATTTCATTTTTTATTTTTTAAAAATGAAAATAATAATTATTATATTTTTTATTTGTTTCTTCAAGTCCAAAAATTCCTCTTTTTTTATACATAGGTCGTCATTTCGGCATTAGATAAAAAAAGCAAAGTGCTCATTTTTCTAGTAAATGGTTAAAATTCTTTTATCGATATGAGTGTTCTATATCAAATCAAATAAATTACCAACTATTTTTTTTTAACCATTTCGTTACTAACGTAGTGGTAGAAGTGGTAGAAAGAGTACCATGTTTTACCTGGACTTTAAACAATTTAGCTTTAAATTTTTAGAATTCTATTTCATTTTTTATTTTTTAAAAATGAAAGTAGATTATCTTACCATTAATTTCAAAACTTCCATGATCTCTTCCCGAACCAAACATGAATCTTTCGATTCATTTGGCTCTCACGCTCAATTATTTATTTTATTTATGGTATGGGTATTCCCATATCTTTTTTAATGTAATGAGCCTACCCTCTCTTTTCTGTTTGTATTCAAAGATGTCAAAACTGATACAAGACCAGAATATCAGGAGGACTCTTCCGACTAGACCAGACAAAAATCTAGAATTGTCAGCAAAGTTGTTTCTTTATTTGTATTTTATTTATATTTGTTTTGTATTTTATTTATCATTTAAATTTTTAGAATTCTATTTCATTTTTTATTTTTTAAAAATGAAAATAATAATTATTATATTTTTTATTTGTTTCTTCAAGTCCAAAAATTCCTCTTTTTTTATACATAGGTCGTCATTTCGGCATTAGATAAAAAAAGCAAAGTGCTCATTTTTCTAGTAAATGGTTAAAATTCTTTTATCGATATGAGTGTTCTATATCAAATCAAATAAATTACCAACTATTTTTTTTTAACCATTTCGTTACTAACGTAGTGGTAGAAGTGGTAGAAAGAGTACCATGTTTTACCTGGACTTTAAACAATTTAGCTTTAACCATGTTAATGGTCTCACATTATTGGTTGATAGAGAATCAAAGTGGATTTACCAATAAGTCACGAAATGCTATGGTTCTTACATATGATTTCTTAATTTATTCAGAAGTAATTCGTCGAGATCGTGCACCTTTTTCCTATTTCTCCTATAAATACCATAAATAAAGTGCAGCTGGATGGATCCAACTTATTCTTGAAATACACAACTCGCACACACTCCCTTTCCAAAATAAATCAATACACCAAGCACTACACTTAGATTTATTGGATTTGTTGCTAAAATATCGGTATTAAACCCGAAACTCCCGGCGGATGGCCAGTGACCCAAGGAAACGAAAGAATCGATTACATTTTTCATATGCTCCCCTCTCTTATGGATAGGACTAACAAAGAACAGAGTTCTTTTTGTATCACTTCACTCGCCTTTTTTTGATCGATTTCTTTTTATTAATTTCATTTCCACTTTATTTAATGGCAATAGATTAAATCATTTGTTTGAAATTTCTTATTTTTTGAAGTTTTCAAGAAGTTTCCAATAAGATACTTTACTTAGGTCTTAGATCTCATATCAATTGATAACTATTTCGTTTGTTGAAACGCTTCGAACAATGAAAGTAAAAAAGTTTTCTATTGTACTAAGCTAAGGACAGAAAGGAAGAAAGCAAGCGAATCTGGTAATTCCTCATCCTCAAATCAGCCCTTCCTGGCGTATCGTCTCAACAAATAAGTAATTTATAAGTAAAGTGTAAATATAATTCGAAGAAGCAAAGGGCAATTCCAAGTTTACAAGTTAAAGTTAATAAAATAAGAAAAAAGTATGTAAGGTACTTTTTTCTATTTATTTCTAGGATTAAACAAAAGGATTCGCAAATAAAAGCGCTAACGCCACGACCAGTCCGTAAATTGTTAAAGCTTCCATAAAAGCTAGACTAAGCAATAAAGTACCTCGTATTTTACCCTCTGCTTCTGGTTGTCTCGCAATACCTTCTACAGCTTGGCCTGCAGCAGTACCTTGACCAACTCCAGGTCCAATAGAAGCAAGCCCCACGGCCAATCCAGCAGCAATAACGGAAGCGGCAGAAATCAGTGGATTCATGGTAAGTTCCTCGCACAAAAAAAAAGAAATGGTTAATGATACAATCAACCAATGAATTATTACTCATTTTTTCATTAAGATCCAGCGGTCCGAAGTAACTAAAAACTCCGAATTGAAATGATAATATTACTAAATTACTGAGCAGAATCATCACAACTATCTCGTTTTTACCCATAATGGAGTTTTTGTAAATCCATATGCATACAGTTCTAACTATTGTATTTCTTTGTTTCGAACCACTCTTTCATTTAATTCTTCGTTCTTTACTACACCATTCTTGAGTTCATCTCTTTGTTCATTCAATCCACAATCACAGACAAAATAGAAGGACTGATATTGAAATCCGTCTAAATGGAGTGTGACTAAATGCAGTGTGAGCTGCAATCAATATCAATCAAATTAATACCAATAAAATTAATACCAATAAAATTAATACCAATAAAATTAATACCAATAAAATTAATACCAATAAAATTAATACCAATACAAATCAATATCAATCAAATTAATACCAATAAAATTAATACCAATAAAATTAATACCAATACAAATCAATATCAATCAAATTAATACCAATACAAATCAATATCAATCAAATTAATACCAATAAAATTAATACCAATACAAATCAATATCAATCAAATTAATACCAATAAAATTAATACCAATAATTATCGATAATATAATTATAAATGATTATATTAACTAATACTTATTGATACTTAGATATTTTACATATGAATATTAATATTAGCTATTAAACTAATATTAAACTAATTATTAATGTTAACTAATACTTATTTTATTACTTATATTTATTTATTTATTTATTTATTATTATATTTATTATATTATTATTATATTATATTATTATTATATTATATTATTATTATATTTATTATATTATTATTATATTATATTATTATTATAGGATTATATTATGATTACAGAGTAGAAGTTATGATTATAAAAATAGTAATAGTATGTAATATAGTAATAGTATGTAATTAAGTAATAGCATGTAATTATGTAATATAGTGATGTTATATAGGATGATAGGGATAGCCTTATATAACTAATGAATATCTAATGTCATTCTAATATGACATATATATTTGTTTCTTCCATAACGTAAAAACGTAAACCACCCGCATTTTTTTTTAGATTAAATCGGATTCTAGAATCATTCCTAGAAACATAGACGGGTCCGAGCTTATAGACATTACATACATCTAGTATAACCTCCCCAACCCTTCTTTTTTTTTTACAATTCTGTAATACCGTCCATCTTTTCTCCTAAAACTCTAAGTCATATAGTAATACGTTATTATGTTCCCCAACCAATTGGATTATCTTGAACCATGCAAGAATTGGGATAAACTTACTTAATAATAATAATAAAAAGACTATTTTGAAAGCTAGTCAATGATGACCCTCCATGGATTCACCTATATAAGCCGCAGCTAACGTTGCAAAAATAAGAGCTTGAATACCACTTGTAAATAATCCAAGAAACATGACAGGTATAGGAACTACTGAAGGGACTAAAGAAACAAGAACGACAACTACTAATTCATCAGCCAATATATTCCCGAAAAGTCGAAAACTAAGAGATAAGGGTTTTGTGAAATCTTCTAGGATGTTAATTGGTAAAAGTATTGGAGTTGGTTGAATGTATTTCCCAAAATAACCCAATCCTTTTTTGCTAAGACCCGCATAAAAATATGCGACTGACGTGAGTAAAGCTAAAGCAACAGTAGTATTTATATCATTCGTGGGCGCAGCTAACTCCCCATGAGGTAACTGTATAATTTTCCAAGGTAAAAGAGCGCCTGACCAGTTAGAAACAAAAATAAATAGGAACATAGTTCCAATAAATTTATTATATTATTATTATATTATATTATTATTATATTATATTATTATTATATTATATTATTATTATATTTATTATATTATTATTATATTATATTATTATTATATTTATTATATTATTATTATATTTATTATATTATTATTATATTATATTATTATTATATTATATTATTATTATATTTATTATATTATTATTATATTATATTATTATTATATTATATTATTATTATATTATATTATTATTATATTATATTATTATTATATTATATTATTATTATATTTATTATATTATTATTATATTATATTATTATTATATTTATTATATTATTATTATATTTATTATATTATTATTATATTATATTATTATTATATTATATTATTATTATATTATATTATTATTATATTTATTATATTATTATTATATTTATTATATTATTATTATATTTATTATATTATTATTATATTTATTATATTATTATTATATTATATTATTATTATATTTATTATATTATTATTATATTTATTATATTATTATTATATTATATTATTATTATATTATATTATTATTATATTTATTATATTATTATTATATTTATTATATTATTATTATATTTATTATATTATTATTATATTATATTATTATTATATTTATTATATTATTATTATATTATATTATTATTATATTATATTATTATTATATTATATTATTATTATATTATATTATTATTATATTATATTATTATTATATTATATTATTATTATATTATATTATTATTATATTATATTATTATTATATTTATTATATTATTATTATATTTATTATATTATTATTATATTTATTATATTATTATTATATTATATTATTATTATATTATATTATTATTATATTATATTATTATTATATTATATTATTATTATATTTATTATATTATTATTATATTATATTATTATTATATTATATTATTATTATATTATATTATTATTATATTTATTATATTATTATTATATTTATTATATTATTATTATATTTATTATATTATTATTATATTTATTATATTATTATTATATTATATTATTATTATATTTATTATATTATTATTATATTTATTATATTATTATTATATTATATTATTATTATATTTATTATATTATTATTATATTATATTATTATTATATTATATTATTATTATATTATATTATTATTATATTTATTATATTATTATTATATTTATTATATTATTATTATATTATATTATTATTATATTATATTATTATTATATTATATTATTATTATATTTATTATATTATTATTATATTTATTATATTATTATTATATTATATTATTATTATATTATATTATTATTATATTATATTATTATTATATTTATTATATTATTATTATATTTATTTACTTATATTTATTTACTTATATTTATTTACTTATATTTATTTACTTATATTTATTTACTTATATTTATTTACTTATATTTATTTACTTATATTTATTTACTTATATTTATTTACTTATATTTATTTACTTATATTTATTTACTTATATTTATTTACTTATATTTATTTACTTATATTTATTTACTTATATTTATTTACTTATATTTATTTACTTATATTTATTTACTTATATTTATTTACTTATATTTATTTACTTATATTTATTTATTTATTATTATATTATATTATTATTATATTATATTATTATTATATTTATTATATTATTATTATATTATATTATTATTATATTTATTATATTATTATTATATTTATTATATTATTATTATATTATATTATTATTATATTTATTATATTATTATTATATTTATTATATTATTATTATATTATATTATTATTATATTTATTATATTATTATTATATTATATTATTATTATATTTATTATATTATTATTATATTATATTATTATTATATTATATTATTATTATATTATATTATTATTATATTTATTATATTATTATTATATTATATTATTATTATATTTATTATATTATTATTATATTTATTATATTATTATTATATTATATTATTATTATATTTATTATATTATTATTATATTATATTATTATTATATTTATTATATTATTATTATATTATATTATTATTATATTTATTATATTATTATTATATTATATTATTATTATATTATATTATTATTATATTTATTATATTATTATTATATTTATTATATTATTATTATATTATATTATTATTATATTTATTATATTATTATTATATTATATTATTATTATATTATATTATTATTATATTATATTATTATTATATTTATTATATTATTATTATATTTATTATATTATTATTATATTTATTATATTATTATTATATTTATTATATTATTATTATATTATATTAGACCATATTCTTCTCCAATCTGGGTTTTGCTCAAGTCTCGAATAAATTCAAGGACATATTCGAAGAAATTCTGACCGCCGGTCGGAATGGTTTGTGGATTCCGAACAGCTAGGATCACCGAACCTAATAAGATAGCAATTACTACCCAAGAAGTGATAAGTACTTGGGCATGGACTTGTAAACCTCCTATTTGCCAATAGAAATGTTGGCCTACTTCTACACCCGATATATCGTATAACCCCTTGAGTGTTTTAATGGAACATGGTATAACATTCATATGGTCCTCTAACAAAAATTGAACTTCAAAAAAGAAATTATTTTGATGCAACCATCTCTTTCTCAACTCACCAACTTGAATCACTAATTGTATTCATCAATCGTATATTTAGGATATCAAGAAATTACATAGGATACCAAGAAATCACATAACATCATAACATATTATCAATATGCCCACATTTCCATTTTGTTTTTTCTTTTTTTAATTCAAGAATAGTAACCGATCCAATAAATCTATAAAATCCCAAAATAATTAACTAATTATTCTTAATCATAATCAACGATTTCTTATATAGCTACAACGGCCCTCACAAATTGCGGATACTAATTTGTTAAGAACCAATCGGATTGAAGCTATAGCGTCATCATTGGCTGGGATCGAAATATCTGCGAGATCGGGGTCACAATTTGTATCGATTAAACAAATCGTCGGAATCCCTAAAATTACACATTCTCGAAGAGCCATATATTCTTCTTGCTGATCAACGATGATCACAATATCAGGCAATCCCGTCATATATTTGATACCGCCGAGATATGTTTGCAAGGCAGATAATTTTCTCTTCAACATTGCGGCATCTCTTTTGGGAAGACGGTTGAGTTTCCCCATCTTTTGTTCTGCTCTTAAATCCCTGAACTTTTGAAGTCTCGTTTCCGTAGTAGACCAATTCGTTAACATACCACCGAGCCATTTTTTATTAACATAATGACACCGGGCCCTTATTGCAGCTGATGCTACTGAATCCGCTGCTTTATTTTTGGTACCAACAATTAAGAAGTTTTTTCCCCTACTTGCTGCATCAAAAACTAAATCACAGGCTTCTGATAAAAAACGAGCCGTTCTAGTGAGATTTGTAATATGAATACCTTTACGCTTTGCAGAGATGTAAGGGGCCATTCTAGGATTCCATTTCTTAGTACCATGACCAAAATGAACTCCGGCCTCCATCATCTCTTCCAAATTGATGTTCCAATATCTTCTTGTCATTTTTCCCCACACTTCCTTTTTGTTTTTTCTTTTTTTTTTTTAACTTTTTAACAAAGAGACGAGGTACTTTGAAATAAATAATTGTTCCGATGGAACCTTCTACCGGGAATTAACCGTTGATACATGGTACAAACCATTAATGTCTTTTAATTACTTATTTTTTTTTTACCAAATCAATACTCGGACCAGATAGTTAAGTTAAAAGACAGATAGTTAAAAGTGAAAAGATAGTTAAAGTAAAAGAATCTGCTCTTAGGAATCATGAAATCGCGTAAACGATTGTTCTGATGTCTCATGGAAATGGGACGTAAGAACAAAATAATTCTCTATGGTGTAACAAAATATCTCTCATTTCCAAATCGAATAGATTCTTTCTTTTGATTTCCAAATAAATGCTCTTGTCTTGCCTTGAACGGTGCACTAATTTTTTGAATCCGGTACCAACAGGTATAATCCCACCCAGAACAACGTTCTCTTTCAGGCCTTTCAACCAATCAATACGACCCCGTAGAGCAGCTTTTGCTAAAACTCGAGCGGTTTCTTGAAAACTTGCTTCGGATATGAAACTTTGAGTATTCAAAGATGCCCTCGTTATTCCCAATAGGATTGCCCGATAAGATATCGCTTCGTCCAAAGCACGCCCCGCTCGTTCCGCTCGCAACAATCCGATTAATTCCCCAGGTGAAAAAACATTAGACATTCCATCTTCTGAAACCAACACTTTTGATGTTACTTGACGTACAATAATCTCTATATGTCTATTATGGATCTGTACCCCCTGGGATCGATAAACCTTTTGGATTTTATTAACCAAAGAGATACGACTTTGAACTATGGTTAGCTCCGCTTGAATCAAGAATCCCCAGGGGATTCCAAGAATTTTTGGTATACCTTCGTTCCAACCTTCAACTCTCCTTTCGAGGTTCATCGATATTGAATCAATAGAACGTACTTCTAAGATTTGTTCCACTTTTGGAAGACGGTTGAGTTTCCCCATCTTTTGTTCTGCTCTTAAATCCCTGAACTTTTGAAGTCTCGTTTCCGTAGTAGACCAATTCGTTAACATACCACCGAGCCATTTTTTATTAACATAATGACACCGGGCCCTTATTGCAGCTGATGCTACTGAATCCGCTGCTTTATTTTTGGTACCAACAATTAAGAAGTTTTTTCCCCTACTTGCTGCATCAAAAACTAAATCACAGGCTTCTGATAAAAAACGAGCCGTTCTAGTGAGATTTGTAATATGAATACCTTTACGCTTTGCAGAGATGTAAGGGGCCATTCTAGGATTCCATTTCTTAGTACCATGACCAAAATGAACTCCGGCCTCCATCATCTCTTCCAAATTGATGTTCCAATATCTTCTTGTCATTTTTCCCCACACTTCCTTTTTGTTTTTTCTTTTTTTTTTTTTTTTTTTTTTTTTTTTTTTTTTTTTTTTTTTTTTTTTTTTTTTTTTTTTTTAACTTTTTAACAAAGAGACGAGGTACTTTGAAATAAATAATTGTTCCGATGGAACCTTCTACCGGGAATTAACCGTTGATACATGGTACAAACCATTAATGTCTTTTAATTACTTATTTTTTTTTTACCAAATCAATACTCGGACCAGATAGTTAAGTTAAAAGACAGATAGTTAAAAGTGAAAAGATAGTTAAAGTAAAAGAATCTGCTCTTAGGAATCATGAAATCGCGTAAACGATTGTTCTGATGTCTCATGGAAATGGGACGTAAGAACAAAATAATTCTCTATGGTGTAACAAAATATCTCTCATTTCCAAATCGAATAGATTCTTTCTTTTGATTTCCAAATAAATGCTCTTGTCTTGCCTTGAACGGTGCACTAATTTTTTGAATCCGGTACCAACAGGTATAATCCCACCCAGAACAACGTTCTCTTTCAGGCCTTTCAACCAATCAATACGACCCCGTAGAGCAGCTTTTGCTAAAACTCGAGCGGTTTCTTGAAAACTTGCTTCGGATATGAAACTTTGAGTATTCAAAGATGCCCTCGTTATTCCCAATAGGATTGCCCGATAAGATATCGCTTCGTCCAAAGCACGCCCCGCTCGTTCCGCTCGCAACAATCCGATTAATTCCCCAGGTGAAAAAACATTAGACATTCCATCTTCTGAAACCAACACTTTTGATGTTACTTGACGTACAATAATCTCTATATGTCTATTATGGATCTGTACCCCCTGGGATCGATAAACCTTTTGGATTTTATTAACCAAAGAGATACGACTTTGAACTATGGTTAGCTCCGCTTGAATCAAGAATCCCCAGGGGATTCCAAGAATTTTTGGTATACCTTCGTTCCAACCTTCAACTCTCCTTTCGAGGTTCATCGATATTGAATCAATAGAACGTACTTCTAAGATTTGTTCCACTTTTGGAAGACCTTGCGTTATGTCACCAGATCTCGATTTTTCATATATAAATGTAACTAATGTATCTCCTTCGTAAAAGATTTCTCCATAATGGCCATGAACAGTAGCTCCTGGAGTGGCCAAATAGGGCTTAGCCGATCTTATAACTAAGGAGTCAACATGAACAATTATGATCTGACCAGATTTTTCTACGTGTGGTTCGTATTTGAATAGACATACATTTTCACAAAAAAATTGTCCAATACTAATTTTTGTAGATGTCTCTTCCCAATAATCGTGATGGAGAAAGTGCCAATTCAAATGGAATGGATTCAAAATGATGTTACTGCATGGATCGGGATTATAAATCCTCCTATTTTCATCTATTAAACAGTATTTAAGTACTTGAAGTACTTGAAGTACTTGGAAAGTCTGTTGAAAATTGTCAAGTAGCAAATATTTCTTTAACAAGATCTGATTATAAGTTATTAAATGGTAAGATGAATAGAAATTTGCTATTTTAGGTACAATAGTGCCTAAGGGACCCAGCAAATCCTTAATTGGGATTATGGGATCCGATTCTTT
This sequence comes from Musa balbisiana, assembly GCA_004837865.1. Lineage (NCBI taxonomy): Eukaryota > Viridiplantae > Streptophyta > Magnoliopsida > Zingiberales > Musaceae > Musa > Musa balbisiana. The sequence goes on from PYDT01000215.1 coordinate 45,062, forward strand.
TGTCATATTGTTATATTTTGAACCATTGAATGGGCCAATTCGAAAACAATTGGATGATGACAAAATTATCAAAGATTGGCATTCCTTATTTCGATTTAACAATGTACCAATAGTACCTTGATGTTGGGTAAGTGATTGAATCCTGGCCTTGTAAAAAAAAGGATTGATATTTGTGCGATCTAATCCATTATCGGAAATCAATCCTGAACTTGCCCTATCATATCTTTTTCCGGTATACGAAATAGTGGACTTGACTAACTCAATTCTTATGAAATCTCGAATCAGATCATTTGTTCTTACCTCAACAAAGGAAGCGTGAACCTCTTCCGGAGAACCTTTTTGCTCTTGATCCCAATTCAATACTAAGCAAGTCCGAACTAATTGAATACTTGTGTGAGAAATTCCTCGAATTGACTTGCCATTTCCATGAAGGATATAATTGACAACTCTAAGTTGGACATTATCCTTTTCCCGCAGGAGATCTTGAGGAAAAAGTGTTGCTAAATTTATGCCATCAGCTATTTCATATGTGACTACGGGTCGAACCAAAACAAAATACTTTTTCTTGGTAGGTGTGATCCGTTGGACATAGATCCAATTTTTCCATTTTTTTGATTCCTTAGAAATTTTTTTTTCTGTTTCCGGTGGTATCAAAATGCCGCTGTGCCTGGATATCTTATCTGCCTCTCCAGGAAAATAAATATCTCCGGAAAATATTTTTAGTTCAATATTTTTTTTTTTTCTCTCCACTCGGACTAATCCGCCTACTCGACTTCTTGTATTTAAAGCGAGTTGTGTATCTACTCCAATGATACTATTGTTCCGGACCATTATCGACGAAGATCCGGGTAAGATATGCACTTCTTCGAGAATGAAAAAAAACCGATCTACTTTCGTTTGGTATTTCGGACTAAATTCTTTTGGTCCTCGATACTCAATCAAATCCTCTTTTTTTATGATTGAATTGACCTCTACGGTTCCATATTTAGTAATTCCCGAATTGCTTCTTCTGTATCGTGGATCATCAAAATAAGCAAGAATACTATTTCTACGTAAAATACCCTGTTTTGGTATTTCGATCGAAATACCAAAACAGGGTATTAGTTCTTTCTCTCGTTCTTGATTGTATTGTAATGGGATGATGAATCTATTTCTTCGCTTTTTCGCCAAGAAATAAGAATTCCCTTGGATAATAGAAGGATATATGAAATTCCAATGACCATTAGACATCGTTTGATCAGGTCTTATTGAATAGTCAATAATTTTCTTATCTTTTTTACCAGAAGTATCCAACAATTTATGTCTTATTCGACCATTAGTCATTGATAGGTCGGAGATATATCTTTCTTCGACAGAAAAAGAATAAACATTCATTTGATCTTGATCCTTGTGGAGCGAAAAAGACACTATACTCGATCTGCACGGACCTCCCGCTATATCCAACTATACTCATCATTGATGTTCCTTTCAAGTGGTATTCTGGTGATTTGAGTGCCATATTTTCTGTCTTTGGAAGGGGTTTCTCGAGACTCGTCATGAGCTTGAATCGATTTGTAGGTCATGAGAGACCAATAAGTTCTTTAAGAGGGAAGGTTTAAGGTCCGGCGCATCTTGAATGACAGTAACTTTGGGATCCCAACTTTTAGGAAGGGGAGCTAAGATGTTAGTGACTAGTTCAAGTTAGAAAATTCTTTACCAAGAGCTTGAGTCCATGATGAATTGTGAAACAGGTGTATATGTCTCCGCTGGATCACTGGGTCATTCGAGAAAATTTCGTAGCTCCAGAAGAGTGCAAAGAATGTTGATTTGGGACTCTTGCACTGGTAGGCCTTCCGGTGCCTCAACGAGTCTCCAATATCAAAAGACAGAATCACAAATTCGAAATGTGATTAAATTCATTTTGTCTATTGGCACAAAACAAGGCATTCATAGCCTTTGCGTTTAAAGCAAAAACCCTTATTCTCCGATTCATTCCCTTCGACTCATCGGAAGCGAAGATTTGTGAAATCCATTTTCAACAATAGTCCAAAGCTCGCAATCATGAAAATGAGGAAGATTCGCATACGTGTCTTCTAAGTATGTGTAATTGCCCCATTAAACAATAGGTGATGTGTAATAGAATGTCCCTATGCATGTTAGAGGTAAGCATTCTACTCTGGTATTAAACCAAATAAGATGGAGCCTTGCTCTTGATACCAATTGTTAGCGATCAGGTAGCGGC